>JAQRGA010001180.1:0-11901 GCA_029237695.1 Conchocele bisecta
TGCACCACGCGATGTGTACTGCGGCCCTGGAATATGTATGTGTAAATCATCTATTTGAGTATATATATACATGTATTTATGCTCAAATTACACGAAATTTACGACGGAAATGTAACAATAAAGTTCGGCCATGTCCAGCCGTAAGTAAACGTTTGTCGTGGCACTAGGGAACCGTTTGAACGTAGGCCGAGGTTTTTAATCGGTTCCCAAGTGCCACGGCAAACGTTTACCCATGGACATGGTCGAACCTCATAGTCTCCACTGGTGGCATGGCAATAGTTTCCATGCTGTCGTTCGTATAATACCCATTGGCGCCATCCACTGGTAACACCATATACATATACTGCTCTGTTTCACGAAACCTGCCCACATTTTATGACCATACAAACAATGCAAAAACAATATTTTTTTCGATAATATTAAATTTTATCAATATTTAATAATGATTCTTCTTTTTATTTTGTGAAATTTGGTCAAAAATTTATTTTATTACGAAAAATGAGTTCTCAATGGGAATTTAATATGGGAAAAAAAGAGGTGGAAGTCAAAAAACAAAACATTTTGAAAATTTATTCTGAAATCTAGCCAGATAGCTTGGAAATGATCTAACTAAGAAAACAAAAGTTAATCGGTCCACTATTTTCTGAAATTAGAACAATTTCCCAATGTTAAATCCCCATAGATTTCTATGGGGATTTAACATGGGGAAATTGTTTTGTCGCAATAAAATCAATATTTTACCAAATTTCACGAAATAAACAGTAGGCTCATTCTTAAATTTTGCTTCAATTTAATATTATCCAAAATATATTGTTTTTGATTTGTTTAAATAGCTGTAAAATTAAAATTAGCCGTCTGAGGATTTAACTTGTGGAAAATTTCACGGAATAAACAGTAGGCTCATTCCTAAATTTTGCAATAATTTAATATTATCGAAAAATGTATTGTTTTTGCATTATTTATATAGCTGTACAATTTGGGCAGGTTTCGTGAAACATACAGTAGTAACAACTGGCGTCATATATCCAAATAACTATTAGTGTCCACTGACGTCATTCATATTGTCTGCACCGGCGTCCTGCCTGTAATATCCAATTGTGAAATCTCAATAGTCTCGTGTTATTGATCGAACGACGTCGCATGATGTTGCTGAATGACCGAATCACATCAGTGTAATGTCGCAGCGTAACAAGTCACAAACTCACTTCATATTTGCTCACTCATCTATCATATGACATGACCTGTAGCCTATTTCATCAAAATTGCAAAGTATACTTTTCCAGCAAAGTATACTTTGAGGGAGAAATCATTTATTTTTCCCGAAATGCATTTTTAGCCAGGTTTTTTTAAAAAAAATCCAGGCTATTGGATTGCGAAAGCCGGGCGGACGGGCGGCGGGCAGGCGGCGTCCACAATCAATGTTAAGTTTTCGTGTTTCAGTCCATTTCTTTGTTACTGTACCACCTAGGACTACCAAACTTTCACAGCTTCATAATCAAGGGGTGCCCACCACATATCACTATCCAACATGTTACTTTTTTTTTAACTTTACTCATTTTTTCCGCGCAGTCGACTTAGCTATTTTCAATGTTACGTTTTCGCGTTTACAATGTTAAGTTTTCATGTTTAAGTCCATTTCTTTGGTACTGTACCACCTAGGACCACCAAACTTTCACAGCTTGATAACCAAGGGGTGCCTACCACATACAACTATCCAACATGTGACCATTTTTTTTACCTTCACCTATTATTTCTACGTAATTGACTTGGCCATTTTCAACGTTAACTTTTTAACGTACGTCTGGTTAAAGCTTTTTGGTTAAAACTTTTTCATTATACTATATCTCTGCAACTGCTTCACCCATTACCTTGAAACTTCACATGGGTGTTTACCATCATCCATATTTTCATTGTAACCCCCAACCGTGCGGCCCCTGTGCCCAATGTCAAGGTCAAATTACTTTGAATTTTCTTGTTAAAGTTTTTTCGTGTACTATATCTCTGCAACTGCTTCATCCATTACCTTGATACTTCACATGGGTGTTTATCATCATTGTCGCACCCGCTTACGGAAAGCGCGATATCGTCGGCATTTTGGCATATGTCCGTCCGTACGTCTGTGTGTCCGGTTAAACATTTTTTTTTGTTAAACTTTTTCTATCTACTATATCTATTTTTTTAGTGTCCATGCCTCGCCCCAAGGCGCGACATGCAGGCCACGGCCATCTAGTCTACAAAAAGTGGGTATAATTATGTTATCCAAGTGTCTATGCTTGGAAAAAACCTGGCCTTCGTGGCTTTGCCTCGTTTCTTGTTTCATATAGAACTAACGACTACATATATTTGATGATTAAAAGTATGCAGAATTATTATATTGAAGTTATTACATTATCACAGCCAAAATGGCTGTGATAATGTAATAAATTCGGTACAATAAAAATTAATAAATTTATCCTAAAATTGAAAATTTCTCCCTCAAAGTATACTTTGCTAGAAAAGTATACTTTGCAATGTTGGTGAAACTACTGATAACACATACTACCATGCTATTGTCTTGCTTTATCAGGCTCAGCTCGGAAAAGGTAATAATTCCTCGGCGAGCCTCGGAATTCATACGCGTTTCATAGCCTTACCTGATAAACTTGAAATAAACAAACACATTAGTATGGTAATCCCTAGACGTCATCCATATAATCTGTGCTGCTGTATCATTTCTAGTGTGTCGCGCGCTGGGAATTCCCGCAAGAAGTGTGACGAACTTCGCGTCTGCGCACGACACAGATGGCAGCATAACGATAGACGTGCACTATGACGTTGACGGGAATCCCCTGGATAATATGAACGACGATTCCGTCTGGTATGTAGAATTTTTTTTTATTATTAATTCGTTCCCTCAATTCAACAATTCGTTCCATCAATTTAGCAATTCGTTCCCACGAATTAACAATTCGTTTCCACGAATTAACAATTCGTTCCCTCAATTTAACAATTTGTTCCCACAAAATAACAATTCGTTCCCACGGAAACAAATTGTTATATCGTGGGAACAAATTGTTAATTCGAGGGAACGAATTGTTAAATTGAGGGAACGAATTGTCATTTCGTGGGAACGAATTGTTAATTCTAGGAAACGATTTGCTATATCGTGGGAACGAATTGTTAATTCGAGGGAACTAATTGTTAAATTGAGGGAACAAATTGTTATTTCCTGTGAATGAATTCTAAGTTAGGTACTCAACCGGTCGCGTTAAACTTGCCCAGCTATCAACGTTTCTAAGCATCTATAATTGACAATCTCGACTCGCAATCGAGCAGTTTGATTGGCACAGCCCAGGCTCAGCCAACCAATCTGCTTGATTTCAAGCACAATATCAAACATTTTGAAAAAAATCAATTGACAGCTATTGACAAGATAAGCGCAGGTGGTGGTGTAAATTCAATCTCAACTTGCAGTCGAGCAGTTTGATTGGCGGAGTTTGAGCTGAAGCACACGTTTTTCTTATGTATGTAAAACGTGTGCTTCAGCTCAGACTCTTATATTTATTTAATGTGTTCAATGGCCAAAAGTTTGTGGAACAGACAGGAGTATTGATGTATGTTGTTCTACATGTGTGGCTGTCAATCTAGAAATTGGGCTTATGGGTTTTGCAACCAGTGTAGATCCAGATCAGCCTGTGTATCCGCACAATCTGATACTGATCTGCACTGTTTGCCATTCCACCAATGAAACACCCGTCATGCTTCTAACCAAGCAATATACATTCTGTCCAATTTAGTCCTTGACTGGAGAAACCGGGCTTATGGGTTTTGCCATCAGTGTAATCCAGATCCACCTGTGCATCACTTCATTTTCCAGTCGTTTTTGTTTTTTTCGTTTGGGAACCTGCATACTCCAGATAAGGTGCGTATTTGCGTAAATACCCAATTAAAATTGCCAATGACCCAATTGAAATCAGAAGTAGTGAGTATCAAAAAGCAATGAAAAATTTGTGGTATCTTTATCATGCTACAGAAAACAATAGGCAGACAAATATAGCATATTTTCTTATTTTTCCATGAAAATACATCTTGGTATTTCATTAGAATTGTCTCCAAGGAGACAATTCTAATGAATTACCAAGATGTCTTTTCATTTAGAAGCAAACTATTCAATAAGTAGTGTGATTCTATTTTACACAATCAAAATTTTGAAATACCCAATTGCTTCAGAAATGATGGAATGACAATACTCAATTCTATGTTCCGACTAATTATCAACACAACACTAATTTGCTGGTTAGCAAACCCAGGTGTATCATGGACGCTGTCTTTATTAGGACCCTGCGGTAAAACTAGCAATAAAAACCCGTTGGGACAAAACATCTAGAAAGCATGGGTCCACACAATTCTACATGTAACCACACATACAATATGAAACATAATTACCCTATGCGTACATTCCGCATAATAGCCCATCAGCTGTACTTTCAACATGTAACCTTCTAATCAAATATTATCTGATTCATAATACAGTGACATAGTTGCTCTACCCTTAAATACCGTATGCCATCAGCATATTCCCAGATCCACCTGCTCATCTGCGCAGTCTGATCAGGGCCCATTTCTCTGTCGAGAGGTCGCTAGAAACTGATTTTCACACTTGATTCCCGCCAATACGTCATAAACGTAACCTCACCTCATTGGTGCATACTTTATCACATGATCATAACAATGAAGCCCATATTTGGAATATGTACGCGCATGTTCTCATCGCGTTAATAACACCCGTCCGACCATAGAAATGCGTTTACCGCTATATTACCAAAACGCGGAAAACTATCATTACTGATTCCTTATATGGAGCCCTGGGTATACATAGTGTAGGTTTATTAACCCTTAGACCGCTACACACAACAATTATCGTCTGCTGTTGCTTTATATCTAGCCTTATTTCTCAATAAAAACATTGTTTAACCGCACTTTAGAATCATTTCCAACGAAATGATTCTAAAGTGCTGTCAAAGCATGTCGGAAATGATTCTACAATGCTGTCAAAGCATGTATGTGGTGATAATATCTGGAGCGCTGGAACCTTCCACAAATCTTCGCTGTACATGTCGCTGTTACACGTCAACCACTGGGGTCCGTTTCACTGAACTTCGTACAACTAAAATGATCATAAGTTAAAATTTATGACCATCTGGAAATATCAATTGGTGGATTTACATTTATTGAGCATAGGCTGCATATGCAGCCTATGCTCAATAAATGTAAATCCAATAATTGTTTACAAGAAAATATTGTTAATGTGAAACTTACAGACTATCATAATTTTGCACTTACGAATTTTGCACTTACACTTCAATTACTGGGGCCCGTTTCACTAAACTTTGTACGACTAAAATGTTCGTAAGTTCAAATTTAGGATCGTCTGGAAATTTCAATTGATGGATTTTCACATGCAGACTATGCTCACTACATGTAAATCCAATAATTAATGTTAAAGGTACATGCACACTCAGTAGGCACAAAATGTTCTTTATATCAGAGACATCATCTGAGACATTTTCTGGCAAAATAAACATTCATTCACCATTACCCCACGTATTGATTTGCATTATTATACATTTTATATCAGACGAAAATTTATACACTGATATCAGGTGCGATAAGCATGTTTCCTTAAAATGTTAATGGACATTACTATTTATTCTCTGTATTTATTTTTTGGTGTGCAATGATCGTACAGGTACTTTATAATCTGACGAAACTATTATTTTTTCAGGTGACAAATTTTATTAGTATAAATAATTAAAAAAAGAGCACGCCTCATTTGCATATGAAAATAGCCTGATGCCACCGTGAGTCGCTATCAGTAAAATAAATATTACTGAATGTTTATATCTGTATAGCCAAGGTGCATGATCACGTGGTTACAACAACAACAACGTCGCCCACTCCAAAGTAAGTATTATTTTATATTTTCTTTAATATGCAACGGATTTTGATGAAATATGGCGCAGCACATGCGTCTTCAAGAGCTGCATTTGGTGGTCCATGGAGTTCGGCACAGACTTGTGTCGTTTTTGTGAAGAATCGATTTCCGTGTAGGCACGGAAATCAATTCTTCGCAAAAACGACAGAAGTTTTGGCGAACAATATTGCAGCCGCCAACTGCAGCTTAACAAGACACGTTTGATGCGCCAAATTTCATCAAAATCCGTTACGTAATAAGGAGAATATAAAACAATACGTACTTTGAATCAGATGGATTCTGGAAGTTTCAGTACTTGTTGTTGTTAGTACCACGTGATCATACAACTTGATAGCGGGCACTGGTGGAACTGGTGGAATACAATTATACACTTATTGAATACCTATAAAGAATATGTTGTGCTTACTGAGTGGGCATGAACTCTAAATTTGAAATTTACAGACTATCATAAGTTAGCACTTACGAACATTGGGGGCCGTTTCACTAAACTTCGTAGGACTAAAATGTTCGCAAGAGCAAATTTAGGATCATCTGGAAATTTCAATTGATGGATTGACATTTATTGAGCATAGGCCGCATATGCGGCCTATGCTCAATAAATGTAAATCCAATAATTGTTTACAAGAAAACATTGTTAACGTGATATTTACAGAATATCATAATTTTGCACTTGCGAACATTTTAGTCGTACGAAGTTTAGTGAATCGGTCCCCTTGATTTGTAGGAATTTCCATGTCTGGAACGACGTGTGGATGGCGAGACCTGAGTTACCTAAAGGTTACGGGGGATGGCAGGCGATTGATTCCACGCCGCAAGAAGCCAGTGACTGTAAGTATATGTGACCCGCCATGTGATTGTGTACCTTCGATCATCTGCGTAATTTCATGAAATATATTTACAAAATTTGCAATATTTTACGTAAATGGCATCAAAAGTTGACACAATTTTCAGAATTATATTCCGCATGTACTCTGAAAATTTTGTCAACTTTTTACTTTATTTATGAACAAATATTGTAAGGTTTGTAAACGTATTTAATGAAATTACGCAGATGTCCGAAGGTGCAAAATAATCTGGCGTGTCTCATAAAATCCTCTTTGAATATGCTATTTACACTCACCTAGGGTCATATACTAAGGAAATAATGACTCAGTTATTATTAGTTTCCGAGTAGTGGGATCATTCAAGTTATAACAAATCGAAAATTTCGGCCAAACATTTCGAGTGAAAATAGGTTTTTGCAAATAACTTTTTTATTATTCCAAATTTAATCGAGATCCCTATATGTCAAATCGTCTACGCAGCGAGACGGACCATTTGCCGTTTACTTTTGAGAAGCGCTCCAATAGTTAATGATAAAATCAAAGAAAAAACGGCCAACATTCGAGTTAAAAACAGTTGTTTTTGCGACAACTGTTTGATTATTCCAAATTGAATCGATAATCCTATTACATGTACTTACGTGCTGCCGAAAATAAATTGTGCGCCCACCAACTTTTTAGAGGGAAGCGGGGTGGGTGGGTTGGTGGGACATAATTGGTCATAATGCTGTCATTTTTGTCGAGCCCGCTTGCGGAAAGCGAGACATAGTGATCACAATGACGTCCGTCCGTCCGTCCGTCCGTCCGTCCGAAATCTGCGTTAAAGTTTTTAAATACCTTATATCTCTGCAGTCCTAAGTCACATTGACTTGAAACTTCATATACTTATTAGTCATCATCCATATATTCATGCTGTATCCCACTCATGCGGCCCCTGTGCTCAAGGTCAAGGTCAAATGACTTAGAAGTTTGCGTTCCGAAATCTGCGTTAAAGTTTTTAAATACCTTATATCTCTGCAGTCCTAAGTCACATTGATTTGAAACTTCATATGCTTATTAGTCATGATCCATATATTGGTGCTGTATCCCACTCATGTAGCCCCTGTGCCCAAGGTCAAGGTCAAATTACTTGGAAGTTTGCGTTCCGAAATCTGCGTTAAAGTTTTTAAATACCTTATATCTCTGCAGTCCTAAGTCACATTGACTTGAAACTTCATATGCTTATTAGTCATCATCCATATAGTCATTCTGTGTCCCACTCATGCGGCCCCTGTGCCCCTATGTCAAGGTCAAATGACTTGTTTGTGTTAAAGTTTCTGTCAAAATTTGCGTTAAAGTTTTCACATACCTACTATCTCTGTAACCGTCAGTCAGATTTACTTGAAACTTTGTATGCTTATTGGGCATCAAACTTCAAATAAATACACTCTGAGACCATCGAATGCCTCGGCGGGCTCGACATGCGGGCCGCAGCCATCTCGTTATGTATATCTGTAGACACATCTACTATATGTTTAAAGCGAGAGCGGAAGCTCAATCCGTTATTATTTTAAAAGCCGTTTGCGAGCAGTGCGATCATTTTCGATAAAATCGGATTAAAAATGATAATTATGACTGATTATGTCCCCCCCACCCCCCACCCCATATACAAATGGGTCGGGAGGGCGCATTTTAGGCGCGCATTTCTTTTTTGGCAACTCATAAGTAGCTACTGTTGTTTTTTTCTGAGGAAAGTAACTATACTGCCAGAATTATGTCACCTGGTGCAATTGTGTTAATAGGGAACCTGAGGAGTATAATAACATCGGTGCCTTCATGTAACCAGATATCAGGGGCGCATTTCATTAAACTTCGTACGACTAAAATGTTCGTAAGTGCAAATTTAGGATCGTCTGGAAATTTCAATTGATAGATTTACATTTATTGAGCATAGGCTGCATATGCAGCCTATACTTAATAACTGTAAATCCACTAATTGTTTACAAGAAAACATTGTTAATGTGAAATTTACAGACTATCATAATTTTGCACTTACGAACAGTTTAGTCGTACGAAGTTTAGTGAAACGGTCCCCTGTATTATAACAAAACTTACTGTAAACAAGTATATACCAGTAGCCTATTTCATCAACATTGCAAAGCATACTTTACTAGCAAAGTATACTTTGAGGGAGTAATCATTTATTTTTCCTGACATGCATTATTTCATATAGAACTAACAAATGCATATATTTCATGATTAAAAGTATGCAGAATTATTATACTGAATTTATTACATTATCACAGCCAAATTGGCTGTGATAATGTAATAAATTCAGTATAATAAACATTAATAAATTTATCATAAAATTGAAAATTTCTCCCTCAAAGTATACTTTGCTACTAAAGTATACTTTGCAATGTTGATGAAATAGGCTACATTAGTATACAGTTGTATAGTAGTATACAGTTGTACAGTAGTATACAGTTGTACAGTAGTATACAGTTGTACAGTAGTATACAGTTGTACAGTAGTATACAGTTGTACAGTAGTATACAGTTGTACAGTAGTATACAGTTGTACAAAGTAGTATACAGTTGTACAGTAGTATACCAGTTGGTACAGTAGTATAACAGTTGTACAGTATAATACAGTTGTACAGTAGTACAGTTGTATATTAATATACAGTTTGTACAGTAGTATACAGTTGTACAGTAAGTATACAGTTTGTACAGTAGTATACAGTTTGTATACTGTACAGTAGTATGCAGTTGTACAGTAGTATGCAGTTGTATAGTATGTATACAGTTGTATAGTAGTTATACAGTTATGTACAGTAGTATACCAGTTGTACAGTAGAATACAGTTGTACAGTAGTATACAGTTTGTATAGTAGATACAGTTGTATAGTAGTATACAGTTGTATAGTAGTATACAGTTGTATAGTAGTATACAGTTGTACATTAGTATACAGTTGTACAGTAGTATACAGTTGTATAGTAGTATACAGTTGTACAGTAGAATACAGTTGTACAGTAGTATACAGTTGTATACTGTACAGTAGTATGCAGTTGTACAGTAGTATGCAGTTGTATAGTAGTATACAGTTGTATAGTAGTATACAGTTGTACAGTAGTATACAGTTGTACAGTAGTATACAGTTGTATAGTAATATACAGTTGTACAGTAGTATACAGTTGTATAGTAGTATACAGTTGTACAGTAGTATACAGTTGTATAGTAGTATACAGTTGTACAGTAGTATACAGTTGTACAGTAGTATACAGTTGTACAGTAGTATACAGTTGTATACTGTACAGTAGTATGCAGTTGTACAGTAGTATGCAGTTGTATAGTAGTATACAGTTGTATAGTAGTATACAGGTGTACAGTAGTATACAGTTGTACAGTAGTATACAGTTGTACAGTAGTATACAGTTGTACAGTAGTATACAGTTGTACAGTAGTATACAGTTGTACAGTAGAATACAGTTGTACAGTAGTATACAGTTGTACAGTAGTATACAGTTGTACAGTAGTATACAGTTGTATAGTAGTATACAGTTGTATAGTAGTATACAGTTGTATAGTAGTATACAGGAGTGCAGTGCAGTATACAGTTTGTATAGTAGTATACAGTTGTACAGTAGTATACAGTTGTATAGTAGTATACAGTTGTATAGTAGTATACAGTTGTACAGTAGTATGCAGTTGTATAGTAGTATGCAGTTGTACAGTAGTATACAGTTTTAGTAGTAGTAGTACAGTTGTATAGTAGTATACAGTTGTACAGTAGTATACAGTTGTATAGTAGTATACAGTTGTATAGTAGTATACAGTTGTGCAGTAGTATACAGTTGTATAGTAGTATACAGTTGTACAGTAGTATACAGTTGTATAGTAGTATACAGTTGTATAGTAGTATACAGTTGTACAGTAGTATGCAGTTGTATAGTAGTATGACAGTTGTACGTAGTAATAACAGTTGTATACAGTATTAGCATTGATAGTAGTATACAGTTGTACAGTAGTATACAGTTGTACAGTAGTATACAGTTGTATAGTAGTATACAGTTGTATAGTTAGTATACAGTTGAATATAGTTAGTATACAGTTTGTACAGTAGTATACAGTTTGTACAGTAGTATACAAGTAGTATGCAGTTGTACAGTAGTATACAGTTGTACGGTAGAATACAGTTGTACAGTAGTATACAGTTGTACAGTAGTATACAGTTGTACAGTAGTATACAGTTGTACAGTAGTATACAGTTGTATAGTAGTATACAGTTGTACAGTAGTATACAGTTGTACAGTAGTATACAGTTGTACAGTAGTATACAGTTGTATAGTAGTATACAGTTGTACAGTAGTATGCAGTTGTATAGTAGTATACAGTTGTATAGTAGTATACAGTTGTACAGTAGTATAGTATAGTAGTATACAGTTGTACAGTAGTATACAGTTGTACAGTAGTATACAGTTGTATAGTAGTATGCAGTTGTACAGTAGTATGCAGTTGTACAGTAGTATACAGTTGTATAGTAGTATACAGTTGTATAGTAGTATGCAGTTGTATAGTAGTATGCAGTTGTACAGTAGTATACAGTTGTATAGTAGTATACAGTTGTACAGTAGTATGCAGTTGTATAGTAGTATACAGTTGTATAGTAGATCTTTGTATAGCAGTATACGTATAGTAGTATGCAGTTGTATAGTAGTATACAGTTGTTATAGTAGTATCTGTCAGTTGTATACAGTTGTATAGTAGTACAGTTGATAGTAGTATACAGTTGTATAGTAGTATACAGTTGTATAGTAGTATGCAGTTGTATAGTAGTATACAGTTGTACAGTAGTATACAGTTGTACAGTAGTATACAGTTGTACAGTAGTATACAGTTGGTACCGTACTGTAACCAAGGGCCCGTTTTACTAAACGTCGTACGACTAAAATGTTCGTAAGTACAAATTTAAAATCGTCTGTAAATTTCAATTGATGAATTTACATTTATTAAGCATAGGCTGCATATGCATCCTATGCTCAATAAATGTAAATCAAATAATTGCTTACAAGAAAACATTGTTAATGTGAAATTTACAGACTATCATAATTATGCACTTTTAGT
>JAQRGA010001183.1:0-11636 GCA_029237695.1 Conchocele bisecta
TCCGTTTAAAGTTTTTGGCTAAAATTTTTCTTTATACTATATCTTTTTTTTTAGTGTCCATGCCTCGCCACAAGGCACGAAATGCAGGCCGCGGCCATCTAGTTTTACGTCTTCGTCTGCGAGAAGTTGTGGTCGGGCCTTGGATCGGATCGTGCCCTTTAACTCCTGGTACCTGGCCATCTCTTCGACGACCAGTTTGAACTCTCTATCTGATATATCGTTGTCGGCTATCGCTTTTGACACGATAACGTCGATACTGTTTTTCTTAGACCTCGCGAGAACCGCTATTCGTTCGTGCTTTCGACTCTTGGCCTCTTAGTTTTCGACCCACGAGTCTGGCCGTCATGCAAAGCAGTCCCGCCCCCGCCGCTATCGCACTCAAGGCCACCGTGACCGGCGCAGCGACGATTGTTGATAATAAAGACACACTCCCCACGCCGCTTACAACGGAAGCTGAGGGTAACGCGGTGCTCACCCCCTCGACTACATTGACTGCTCACCTATATTTTGCGTCTCTCCCTCATGCTGTAGAATCTGTTGTATCTCGATGATCCTGGTCATCCTAAAGGATGACGGGTCGGCCGTCCCTGAAGGTAAGTGTGGATATAGTTTCTCGTCATTCATCATAATTCAAGTTCAATTAACAATGTCACTACAGTGGAGGAACTCGCTTGGTCAGCGATTTTTGTAACAAAGTTAATAACACTACCGGCGGGGACTTTAATTGATGTGGTGTCGAATATCGTAAATCCCGACCTATGCCCCGCATGCTTGGTGATGCCAGACTTCTGCTCTACCCCGTTCACAGGACAAGATTCACTCGGTAGCAGCGTGTCCCTTAAAGTTGACCGAGCAGACCGCCATTCGTAGAATCGTCTCGGACGCTGTCATGGTGTATCCCCCATATCTGTTGCTCGCGTTGGCACCGAATGAATATTCGTAGGCCCCCTCAGTCAGTGGACCCCGCTCCTCGACCCAAACTGTTATGACGGGTTTTCGAGCTTGCAATCGCCGTAGTCGCCTCTGTGTGGGCCTGTGCTATCCTTTCCTCCAGCCTTCTCATTGTGGTTTCATCATATGCTGCGCCCGCGACGGGAACGTCCTGTTCTGTGCTGGTACTACCTGGGCTGTATATGCTCATGATTAATATATAAATTATGTTTAATCGGTTATTTCGAGAACGATCGAAATTGATCGTTCTTCAACTCTCACGCTTTATCATCTAGAATAGAGATCTTCAATTCGTGGATGTGACCAGATTCCAAACGTTTCATCTCGGGGGTTGGGAAGTCTAAGGTCAGGGTCTCGCCATAGAAACAGTCGCTGGCGTGCACAGTCTTAAGGAGAGTGCTGGGGGCTCCGTCTAACGTGTTGTTCGATGTGTTCAGCTGATTCAGGTGCACCCTGAGAGTTTTCGTGAAGGCTAACCCCACTGGATCGTTGCCGACGTGCTCGCCTGGGTCAAACCATTTTACTGTAAAACCGAGTCGCACGGCCAACGCCGGGGTGACCCTTACCCGGCTGCCGGGATCGACGGTCAAGGTTGCAAGACCGGTGGCTTTCGAGATTGCGAGGCTGGCTCGACCATCAAGCTCCGACGCGACAAAAGCTTGGAGCTCTCTCAAACTCCAAAAACAGGGGGTCAGCTTTACTAATACTGGGGGGGCCGTTCTTCATGTAGGCGAACCCTTCGCTCACTTCGACGTTGCGCCATCCGACCGTGAAGGTGATTGATCTGAGGCCAGCCTTTTTTTTACTGCAGCACTTGTCGATTGACTTCTGAAGCTCGCAACAGTCGCGTTGAACATTGATGAGTATAGCAAACATGATAATATACTTTCAAAAGATTTTGGGTTCAATTCTGTTTATGTCGGAAACACTCCGCGCCGAGAAGAAATTTATTCTGTATATTAGATATATATATTATCCACTGTAAAAGATGACATATGTGAAACGCTACAGTGTAAAAGACCTAGCGTTAGGTCGGCAAGACATATGTGTCGGAGTGAATGGGGCCTAGTTCAAAGCCCCTTTTCTAGATTTGACCCACGAGTACACAAACCCCGTAATAACTGGCGATATCGTTACGAACAACGCAGCTGCGGTGGCGTGGAAGACAGCACCGATGGAATGGTGGCAAAACCAGTTGAACTTTGCAGTGTGGTGCGCGAGCTCTGGGTGTGGGTTTTCATCCGAATTACTCGGTGAGGACGATAATGTTGAAATCGTTGTTTCAGTTTCATTTTTACTATGACACGGCACGTTCTAGCGGAAATGAAAACGACTCTTCCTCAAGACTCCGCTTTTAACTGGCAAGCCAACACGTACGACTCTAGGGCCTTCTCTAAATTGTGCAACGAGTTTGGGGTTACACCGACAACAGATTTCAGACAAAAGGTGGACAGGGTTAACGGCGGTCTAGGTAGTTTCACAATGTTTTGGAAGCCCGACGGAAAATATAGGTTAGATCATGGAGGGGCCATAAAACCTTTCTTCAGTGAGAAAGACTCGTACACACATGACATAGACATATCTAGAGCGTGGACAACATTTGTGAAAGAAAAACAAAAAACTTTTACGCAGGCCGGGGTTACCCGCCTCAACGACCCCATTCGCACATACGTCTGGGCCATCCTCAGCTCACAGGCGCAAGCGCGCAGTTCTATAATAGGAACCGGTGGACCTCCCGGCGTCAATCCAGCGGTATCAAGACGTTTTGCAGTATGCCGGCACCCCAGTAGACTTATGTATTTGGAATAGGTCTTTATATGGCGCCGAGCTATATGATACTACGTGACGACCGGGTTGACGGTTACAATAATCAGATCGTAATCGCCACCGTCAAACAAAAGATCGGCCATAACGGGAACGTGAATGCGGATATCATAAAGCGTACCGCGCATGGAACCGATTTCATAAAGCCGCAAGCACCCACCCCAGCACAAAGCACCCCATTAAGTTCCTTCGGAACTAGTGTCCAACGGCTGCAATAGGAATTGATACACTGGTAGCAAGTTCCTTCGGAAATAGTGTCACAGCCCACGAGGATGAAAAATTAGGGCTCGTCGTCGCCCTCGTGGCGGTCGGACTATTCGCGCTTTGGTTTTAGGAACTCTCGGGCGGCAAATAGTTGGAGACCGGCGATCGCCACGATTAAAGCCCAAGCATTCTCGGCGAGCCATCCGGCCGTTTTTGATAATATAGATAGCAAGTAGGAGACGAGACGAGACCCCCAATCAACCCAGGCAGTGCGGCAGCCACCTTTCCGGCTGATTTAGCCAGGAGACTGGCGAGGGCTTTTAGTTGTTTTTTTACCCCACTCCTTGGCTCCGCCGGATGGCATAGGTGCAGCCGCTGCACCGCCGCCTCCCGTGATAGCTAGAACTAAGGTCGATATAGTCATGCCGAGAGCTGTGAGGATGCTTAGGCCAAGGTTTTGTTGTTTTTTTTAATATGTATGTCCCTCCATGCCTGTATATATCATGTTTTTGTGACAGATGGTTCTAATTCTGTTTAATGTTGTTCTGTTTAATGCGACTTGTCACGGAAAGGAGCATCTTTGCCCCTTTCCGGTGGCCACAAGCGGCGAATTTCATGGGACAAATTATACCGGAATCCGCAAATTTTGTAAGAAAATTTTTTACGGTTGGCACTATTTCACTGCGGTCGGTCGGGTTACCGGAAACAAGACATTTTTTTTGCCTAACTATTGTGACGCCCTGCTCTCTGAACAGAGTGCGAAGACGCTCACCGAGTGTCATCTCCTCGTGCAGGACGCTCAAGATTGTTTCGCGGATCCGACTTATTTGGGTGCGGAGCGCCTCACGGTTACTCGAGGCAGCCTCCAAGTGAGCTTCTCTTTCATCCCGCAATGACCGCAGGTGATCCACTCGATAGATTCTCTATCGTCAAGGGCTTCCTCCAGTTTTCTTTCTTCTAGCGCGATATGTTCATCCAGCGACGAGAGTTTGGAGAGGTTAAGGACCAGTTCGCCCCGGGCTGTTTGCAGAGCCTTATCGAGTCCCCGGAGTTCGCGAAGAGGTAACGGTGGGTCATCCATCGTGCTGAGTATTTTGCTTTCGCTGATCTCCATTGTGCGAATAGCGTCGGTGGCTACACGAGGGACCTCGCTGAGCTCCATCGTTTCTATCGCGGCGGCAGTCTTCGCCATCGTTTCGTCGGTAGACTGTAGGGTCTCTACTGCGCGGGCCGGCATAATTGTTTTAACCCTCTTCCAATCTACGATTCCTAGTTCGTCCCTTATGATTTCTCCACCGCCCCGGTTTCCGGCAATGGTGCTCAGCGCTAGGGGTTTTTCCGGTCCTCATGTTTACGATTGGGACATTTGATGCTTTTAGTCGCAACCTACCGCACAGATCCAATTCGAGTAGTCGCGGCCGACAGGTGGGACCGCACCTTTTTCTACCAAATTGTTGTAGTAGTCGTTTACAACTGACTCGAGTAATTCCCGACTTAGACCAACGGTGTTGGTATCGCCACCTATTTCCTCGCCGGCTGGCGTCTATGAAGGGCGTTTCATCATCGTTATGATCATCGAGGTCATCATCATCGAGGTAATCGTCTCGGTCGCCCGTAGTGCGATCAAATTCGTCCATGGCAATATCGTAATGGAGATGGAGCATCGTCATTACGAACAACCCATCGACGATCGACCAGAACCAAGCTCTTGGCCCGCTTCCCAAACCTCGGAGCTAACGACGTCATTGTGCCGGGGACTGTTGGCCTCGCTTTCACTATTTCGCTGACGTCGACAGACGAGGACTGAACCGTCGTTCAGAACCTGGGTCGCGCCATCGTTAAGAAGACCATGATAAAGATTTCTGGTAATGAGGTGATGTCGATCGACGACAGCGACGTCTGCCATTGCTATCAGGACCTGTGGAAGACGGCGCAAGAGCGCGAAAATGCAGTTTATCAGGGTATTGACACCAGCCAAAATAGGAACGTAACCAGACTTAGAATCGGGGCTGGTGACAAGGTAGATAACGTCGCGAGCGACAACGCGACAACGCGACAACGCGACAACGCGACAACGCGGCCGCTTACGGCAACCGCTTCATCCCGCTCGACTTTGAGTTGCTGGAGAGTCACAAGCCATACTATCAGAGTGCTTTGGCGGACCACCTCGAATACGAACTAACGTTCAACGACTATGGCCGAGTTCTCATAGCCACCGACATGACATCGTCGTCACACGTCCATATCTTCTCCCCGCACGGCATGTCTTTCGACAGGGTTGACAGGGTAGACAGGTACAGCGCATTGGCGTCGTACCCCAGCACCGCCTTGCATATCTTCTCCTCCCGACTCCCTACCTGACCCCTGATCGTCGACCTGCCAGCCTCCGCATATCTGGAGAACACTATGGACGGACCACCGACCAATCCCTCCTTCATTATTGCGTAAGTCTCCTCCTTTGGCTAGCACAGCTCGGGCGTGTCCGCCTTGTCCGTGTCCGTACTGAAGGGAAACCCCGGGCAGAGACACAGCGTCCTTGAGTATGTCCACACCTCTCCCCTTGTAGAACTCCGTCATTTTAGTCAGTGCCTCCCAGCGTGTCGGGATCTCGTTTGCAGATGTGGGTGATCCCCTCGTGCATCGTATCCCCCAACGACATCGATATAGGAATGTGCTCGACCGCGAAGGTCAAGTCTTTGGTGGGTCGTGTGGTTTTCGACTTGTCGAGATACGCCTCGAAGTCGTAGACTATCTGGTGAGGGTACAGTCGTCTCCTCCTCGTGCGGCGATGGTGGATAGTGGGAATCCCCTTCATTCAACCACGCGCATTCCCACATCACCACAAGCTCGTAACCCGCCTCCTTTATCTTGGTGTCTTGAATTTTCGTCCTCTTGTACAGCGATCTCGCGTTACCTCTCCTGCAATGCGTCAGACTTCCGTGCCAGTAGCATCCGTGAAACTGAAACACGGTCTTGGTCTCGTGACAGTAGTCGTCTACCGGATCGCCGGCCACCCGCCTCTCGCCGCCGTGACCACATCTCGCGTGATGTATGTGCTTTCCCACCTTCTCCTCTTCTCTGCTCAACCATTGAATCGACATCGCGCTCGCTGACCCCTTGGGGTAGAACGCCTTTTCGTATGCCGACTGCGTTCTCTCTATCCTCTTACCAGGACATATCACCACGGTCTTCCCACCCATGCAGGTGGTCGCGTGCCAGTGCATGTTACACGACTTTGTGAACCGTTCTTGACATCCAGTGCACCCGTACTCATTCGTCATCTTGCGGAGGTTCTTTATCAGGAACGAGTGACCTCCAAACATTCCTATCGTCATGGTATTCACCCCAACCGTGTCGTAGTTTGCCGGAGACTTCATGAGGTACCACACTCCGTCGTCGGTGGGCTCGTAAACGCGAATGCCTTACTTGAAGTGCTCTTCAACCTTCTTAAGATCGTCCAAGGGGATTCCCTTACTATCCGGTCCTTTATCGTGACCGAGGTATTCGCGAACCAGAGCTCGTGCCTCCCTACAACAGCAGTCGGGTCTCCCTCCACGGTGTATGGCTATGCACCTAAACAGACACAGGTAGTCGTCGTACGTGTCGATGGAATACATTCCTTTTTTCTGCCTTCACCAATCGGGGAGTTTTCCCGCTCCCATGAGTTGTTGAATGTTGATGATCATCTTCACCTCGACCGATATCCAACGAACGAAGGTCCATTTTGTGTTTGGTCTTATCGACTTTGTCGATGTCCATTCGACCTTTCTCTCTATCGGTTATTCAACTCTCGGCTTTGGCGATCTCGTTTATCCACGGACTGCCCTTTGAGTTTTTGTGATAGATCATAGTAGCGTCGGTCTCGATGTTCCTAATACGATACGAGCACGAATACCTCAGATAACATGCCGTGGTCATCTCTGGGCGAATTTTATTCATTATGCGATTAGCGATCTCCCCGTCTACCCCCCCTCTCGAAGGTCCAGACTATCTTCCTTTCTCAACATCTAGCTTTGGCATATTCGGCGAGAATCCTGGGACCCTCCTCCACCAAAGCGCCTACATCAGACCTTGGTAAATCTTATTATAACCCCACAAACAAAGTTTGTTGGGGGTATATAGGAGTCAGCTTGTCGGTCGGTCGGTCGGTCGGTGATAATCCATGCATCGGTGTAGAAGATATAGAGCGGAAGGGAATTTCAATGATGATGATGTATGACAGATCTGCTATGTATGGCAGATTGCTGTATATACTGAGTATAACCAATGGATTTCTTATCTCTAATAGTTTTATGTTGTTGATATGTATATGACAGATCTGCTATGTATGGCAGATTGCTGTATATACTGAGTATAGCCAATGGATTTCTTATCTCTAATAGGGTGTAAGTTGTTGATATGTATGACACATCTGCTATGTATGACAGATTGCTGTGTTATACTGTGAGTATAACCAAGCGCTTCTTATCTCTAATAGGGTGTCAGATGTTGCTATGTATGGCAGATTGCTTTATTATACTGTGAGTATAACCAAGCTCTTCTTATCTCTAATAGGGTGTCGGATGTTGCTATGTATGACAGATTGCTGTATTATACTGTGAGCATAACCAAGCGCTTCTTATCTCTAATAGGGTGTAAGTTGTTGATATGTGTGTGTAACACACCAGCGACGTATCGCTATCATATATAGCCTGGCTAGATACTTTGTCGTATATGGTTAAACCAATACACAAAACAAGTACACCACCGTTGTTACGGTGCCTGTTATTATATATAGCCTGGCTAGATACTTTTGTCGCATGTGGTTAAATCAATACACAAAACAATTACACTACCGTGGTTATGTATCGCTTAAAGGTGTGCGATACACCAGCGGGTGATCGCTATATATATATAACCTGTCTAGATACTTTGTTGCATTTGGTTAAATCAATACACAAAACAAGTACACCACCGTGGGTTAACGTATCGGCACGCGGTGCCTGTCCAGCACACGGTGCCTGTCTCATCCAGTCGAGGAAGTATATGGCCTCGTGGTTGATGAAAATTTGTTCCACAGTGGGGGAAAATTAAGTACACTGCAGCTCCATTATAACGCGATCGCGTATAGCGCGATCTCCATTATAACGCGGGTCTCTCGTGGATCCCAATTTTTTTTTAAAAAATCGAGAAAAAAGAAGAAAAAAAAAAGATCGCCGGACGTCGTAGTCATCGTGTAATTAGTTGATTCGTGATTTCTGTAAGTTTATTCAAACAACGAAGTTCAAAGTCCATGAAAGGATTATTATTAGTATGCTAGAAAATGTAATACATTGTACCTTTAATCAGGTAATCATGTTAATAGGCATATTTATTAATCAATTCAATTACCTTAATCCCAATTGACATGTATTCGCGAAGTAATGGTCGTATCAAAGGAGCATGCCGACTCGTGTCTGGAGCTATAATTATCACGCGATGTTTGTGACAGTCATCAAAGTACAACTACCGTACTAAAGAATTCGCCAGTGTGTATAAATAATGATAGACCTGGTTCGCATGTCATACCGGGTTCATATTCTACAATGTCGGCTCCAAACACGCCAACTTCGCGAAAACGTAAGGCCTACTCCATATGCGACAAGCTAGATATCATCGATCGTATTTTCGGCAGCCAGACTCAGACACGAGTTGCTCGGGATGTCGGCATCGTAGAATTTACGATACGTGGGTGGTTGAAAGACGAGGCAAAGCTGCATGCTGCGACTGGAGGCATGGAAGAAGGCGGCCGAGATAGGAAGAGGCACCGTGGCGCCAGAGACAACGACCTAGACGCTGCTGTCATGACGTGGTTCACGCAATCCAGAGCTGAGGGCGTCCCAATATCCGGCCCAGTTATCCAAGGCCAGGCTATGAAATTCAACAACATGTTGAATCCCGACGACGACGACAATTTCACTGGCAGCAATGGTTGGCTACGTGGATTCAAGGAGCGTCATGGGATAAGCCTGTCGACCATACGAGGGGAACAACGCTCTGCCGACGACGCCGCCGCCAATGCGTATCCAGCAACGTTGAAGCGGATACCGGAGGATGGTCAGTTCTGCCCGGAGCAGGTATACAACGCAGACGAAACCGCACTCTACTTCAAGATGCTGCCCGACAAAACGCTCGCCACCAAGGACGACACAACGAAGACGCTCGGGTTTAAGCAATGTAAGAACCGGCTCACCGCACTCCTATGCTGTAACCAGACGGGAACCCACAAACTCGCCCCACTCGTGATTGGCAAGAGCGCGAAACCGAGATGTTTTCATCATGTGAACATGAAAACGTTGCCAGCGGTGTATAACAACTCCAAGAACTCGTGGATGACGTCTGTCATATTCGAAGACTGGTTCCACGCCCACTTCGTCCCGGCTGTCCGTCGGCACCTGCGAAACATGAAGCTGGAACAGAAGGCACTGCTCCTGGTCGACAATTGTTCAGCACACCCGCATGATCTCATCTCCAAGGACAAGAAGATCGCAGTTTCCTTCCTGCCCAAGAACACAACATCACGTATCCAGCCTCTGGACCTGGGCGTCATCGCAACGACGAAACGCAATTACGGCCGACACCTAATCACCGCGATCATCAACACAGATTGTACGCTGACGGACTATGTCAAGAAACTCAACATCAAGGAGGCGATTCACCTGTTCACGCCGGCATGGGACGACGTCAGTGCTCGTGGAATCAATGGCTGCTGGATGAAGGGACTTGGAGACGCATTCCCAACTCAGGACATGGACGTCGCTAGCGATGACAACTTCGATGGATTCGACGAACAGGACCTACGCATGGCTGAGCGACGGGCACTTGAGTACAACGGGTTCAACGACGCCATCACATCACATCAGCGCGTCGTGCCTTGGGTGATGTCACTGGCGATGCCATAGCGGAGTGGTTATGCGTGGACAGTGATGCAGCCACAACGGAGATATTGACCGACGATCAGATCATGAACCAGACCAAATATGGACTTTCGTCGGCGGATTCAGATGATGAACACGACACGATTGAGCCACCGCCGGTGATGTTTGATGTGATCACGGGGCTCGAGAAAGGGCTCCGGTGGCTCGAGTCGTCAACATCCAGCACAGCAGCGCAAGTGCACCACATGAGCAATATTATCCGTCAGGCCAAGGCAGATGCCAGAGACACCGTTAAACAGCAGAAATTGACATCGTTTTTTACTAGAACTTAGATTATTATAGACAGTAGAGTGAGCAGCACATTTGAAGAAAAAAACATTAAATGAAAAAAATAAATAATGTGACCAATGTTACCACGCGTTTTACTACAATACATGTACATGTATATTTATGGGGCCTTATGGTACAAGGCCAGACTGCCAGATCAGCCTGTACATATGTACAGTCTTGCCAGGATCAACCTTGTTCACCATACCACCAATGTAACGCCTGATCAGAAGCTACACGGGTCACAAATTCCATGAGCACCATTTCTCCAGTCACGTAAATGTACCGCTTTTTGTCACCAAGTAATGTCAATGTATCCGTCTTAACACATAATTTTCGCTAATAAATGGTTGCGTGTTCGATCGCCTTTCTTTTTCTTTACTCCCAGGTGTAATATTTAGCGTTCTATAAATAGACTGGTGTTTCAGCAGTATCTGGGTATGGGATCACGTTGTCTATTGTTTATTTCATTCATCAATATGACTGTTGCAGTGTAAACAATAGATCACGTGACCCCACATCCTGAGATTATGCACGTATCAACAGCTAATCGTCCGCATGAATAGGCAGGACACGTGACCATAGGCATTATTTATTATCAATTAATCCTTTTAAGCGCCTGCTGATCGCGAGCAGTATACATTGTAATAAGCGTCTGTCTATTGCGAGCACTATACAATGTAATAAGCATGATTTTATAAATAACTCATATGTTTGATACATTAATACAAGTTTGTATGTCATAGGCATTATTAATAATTACTTTAACTTTTTCTGTTCAAATGACATGATTTTATATGAGTCCGTTGCTAATGGAATTCCCGCCATAGTTGGTAACCGAAATGCGGATGATACCAGTATCCGTGCAGTACCAGTACCCGTTCATGTCCCGAAATTTTATAATCCGATCGCGATTTGAAATCTTGGAGCCCGACCATCGCGTTATAATGGAGCTGCAGTGTAGTATATGGGAGTAAACAATGATACAAATTCCTGATGGGAGCCACTGCGCGTAGCGGGTGGCTTCCGGAGGAAACTCGTATCATTTCGACTCCCATATACTACTTGTTGAATTCCATCCATCGTTACCTGACCGAATTCAATTTTCAGATTTTGTGAATTTGTGGTTGAATTCCATCCATGGTTACTGTCCATCTGGCAAGAAGGGTGTACCACCAGTTATTCTCATAGGCACACATGCGGATAGCCTCGATAAGGTAAGTTACCATGTGGATAAACTCGACAAGGTAAGTTATCATGTGGATAGACTCAGCAAGGTAAGTTATCATGTGGATAGACTCCACAAGGTACGTTACCATGTTGATATACTCGACAAGGTGAAGTTATCATGTGGATCCACAACGCAGGTTACCATGTGGATAGACTCGACAATGTACGTTCCTAAGTGGATAGACTCAACCAGAACAGTTACCA
>JAQRGA010001189.1:0-14707 GCA_029237695.1 Conchocele bisecta
ACGGCTTCGCAAAGCTTTCCATTTCCATCAGGGGCTGACCTGATTCTCGTAACACCTGCTTCAGTGTATCTTGTAAACACAATTGATGGACCCCCAACTAATGCTCCTTTTAACATTTCATATATTTCCTCACCAGGGGCATACAGTGGCGGACATATCGCGTCTGCTATCTTACTCTCTTTGGTTTGGTAAGGTTTTATATGGTTTTGTATCGTTCCTCTGAGAATGTATTGTAAAACAACTCCCGGTAGGGTAACTGCATCTTTGAACATATCATACCTTTGTTTGATAAAATTTTGTCATTTTTCCGATAGCTTCTAAAAAGGGCCAACATCCAAGTCGTTATAGTATTTTAACCAGTCTTTGAAAGACTTCATATTTAATCTGCTATAAATGTTGTTTGCACTCTTCCAACTGCTGTTTGGTTATCGTTTTATTTGGAGTTAATTTATTTGTCCAATTTTTAAGCGGTGGTAAACCCTCATACGCTAGTTTATCGGAGAATCGAACCATTCGTATGGAAGAAGGATTTTTCACCTTCGCATCCATAAGCCTTAACCCATCTATCGTAATCGATACCAGAGCAAGATACAATTTTACATCTAAAAACCTAAATTCTGGTGTAAATAGAAAAATGGTTGTATTGGCTTTCTTTCCTACTAGTACCTTAGTGGTTTTATCCGTTAAAACGTCAACTAAATGCTTCTTTATTAAATTAAGATCGTAATTACTGGAATTGAACCCAATTACTGGGACTTGTGAAAATCCAACGGGTAATTTCTCGCTGCTGAGAAGTGTAAAGATACTCCATGTCTGCAGGGTACCCATATGATTGTTGCTCTCCCCACGACCTCTCGGATATTGTCTCTCCTTCTCTTTACATCTCCATAAATAGGGTTACTATTGTTTTGGAGAAGTATCACATATGTGAGTTATATTGTTGGATAGAGTATCCCCTATACTAACACTTATTGCGACATGTTCGTTTATAAACTCTAGATCTTTAGTGGGGTTACGCTTTTCTTTACTTCCGTCTAAATATGCTTCAAAATCGTATACAATATGATATGGGTAAATCACTGTAGGAGGCTTTTCGAGTTCCTTTACATCCTCAGGTTTACAAATTGCATCATACTCGCATTCAAAAATAGTTACTAATTTACACTTACCCTCAATTGCTTCGTCTCTCTCGTTGGATCTTCTAAGCTTATTTTTATAATCTTTACAATGTTTTGGGACACCCGTGCCAATAACAGCCGTGAAAATTGATAAACTGTATCAGTCTCGGGGCAATACCCATCAACTGGGGCACCAGCGATTATTCTTTCTCCGCCGTGACCGCATACTGCATGTGAATATGGGGCCCTGGTAAAGATTTTATCCAACTGATCGATTTCTTACTACAACCGGGTTTTGGGTGGAAAGCTTTTTCAAACGCTGATAGTGGGCGATCTATCATTTTTTCTCCTTTACACGATACTTTTGTTAATCCCTTCATGCAGGTTAATGCGTGCCTGGTTAAATTGCTGACTTTGTAAAGCGTTGTTTGCAGTCGAAGCAACAATAATTGTTTTCAGAGGCTTTATTCATATCCGTAATAAGGAAGGCGTGATCGTTATAGATACCTATTTTCATCTTGTTATTACCAATCTTGTCGTAATGAGCCGCTACTTTTCTTAAATACCAGTTCCCATCCTTCTGTAGGTTCGTATGCATCAATACCTATTTTACAAAACACTCTTCTATTTTCTTGATATCTCCAAATAGTATGGGGCCTTCGGGTTTCGGTAATTTTATGGGTTTTACAAAACTGTAAATATTGCTGCTGTAGTTCTTTGGTCAATGTAAACACCTATCAGCCCTAAGCTTCGAAGTGTGGAGGGCCAAGCATCTAAATAAACAAAGATCATCATTGAAACTATCCAGGTTCGTTCATCCCATTTCTTATAACGCAACCACTCAGGCATTCGAACTCCGGCTACTTTTCCAGATTTCATTCCGGCATCTCCTTTAGGCATTTTATTTAAAGCTGTTCCATAAACTATTTTAACGCTGACACCCATCCATCTTACAAACCTCCATTTTGTACTTGGCCTATCTATTTTATCTATATTTAATCTATGCTCTTCTTGTTTATTAATCCACTATTCAACCTCATCGTAACCCCTAAACCACGGACTTCCGGATAAATTTTCATAAAATACCAACGTTGTCGGCTTTCCTCTCGCGTCTCTCTCCTCTTGGTGAATTAATTTGTAAGAAAAAGAGAATCTTAGGTAAAAACTGTCGGTTAACAAAGGCTCTAACTCACCTATTATCCTTTTGCTGTTATTTATTTGAAGTTTTCTTTTCAGGGTTATTGTAGTTATCCTATGCCCTTTTACTATTTCTTTTTCTTTTTTTTTATAATCTTCTAATATTTCGCTACCTTCCTCTATTAACTGTTGTAATAAACGCGCTTTCTGCACTCGTTTTTGAGGTTTGCCGATGTTCCTGCTTCTAAGACTGAGGGAAGCCTCTCGGCTATATTCTGTGCTATCTTTTTCTATATTCTTTTTTTCCACCCCCTTAAATACCCCCCGAGACATTGCACGAGCCATTCTTTTCATAAATTCATCATTTTTTTCCTTATTTATTAGTGTAGTTAACCCCCTTTCCCTCAAACGGTTTGAAAAAGGTATACCCATTCTTATTAATTCTGATCTTAATTCCCTAATTCTGGGAGAAGAACTTTTAGATGGTTTTACATCCCTTTTATCGCTAATCATTGTGCGAGTTAACTTAGGGCGAGGCGCTCTCGTAACTTTATTACGTATATCTGTCATTTTCTAATCGTGGAAAATTTATTGTTTTATATAAATACCTGTATGGCTTATGTGCAATAGGGTGTTTTTTCATTTTTTACAATTAATTAATTATAACGCCTCATATAGGAGACACATATTTTGTCGGGGCTAGGGGGCTTTCTGCTAGTTTTCTCGTGTTAAAATCCGTGGCAAATCTGTACTGGTTTCAACTACCCTATTTCAACTACCAGACTATAGCAGCTCCACATACGATTGTGATGGTAAGCCGAAACCGCTGCAACATTTTGTATGACCACATTTTATTTTTTACTGTGGGTTGTATTTATTTCGCTTTAAATTAACAGGAAAGGTACCTATGGGGCTACCCACTGCTTTCCCCCACACTTCGCGGTAACGAACTGACACGTTTAGAGAGCATTAAACCAAACTAAAGTCATTGGTTAGGGTTTTGAGCCAGAACCGGTATTGACCTTGACGTGCCCCGAAATGGATCTAATTTCTACAAAATTAATTCAGCTACCTAACACTGGTCCCCAAATGGATGAGGTTTCAACTACCTGCACCAAACACATGCGTATCCTCCCAATTGATAACTATTCTAATTTTCCATGCGTACCCACCTAGGTTAAAATAAGGACCCTGTAGGTGTACGTTATAAACTGGTCACCATAGACCGCTTATAACGATAACGTGATTCCAGCTACTTATATACCTAATGACTAACAAGGGCTCACGCACTTTATATGAGGGAATATTAAAAGTGGTCCAGAACCGCCATTCCCTTATACTACAGTATGACATTTTATTTTTTTACTGTGGGTTGTATTTATTTCGCTTTAAATTAACAGGAAATTTTACTATTTTTGGTACCTATGGGGCTACCAACTGCTTTCAATTCTTCCCCCACACTTCGCGGTAACGAACTGACTCCCTATATACTACTGCATGGTTGTACTGGAATGTCTGTATGGGCATGGCTGTACGGGAATGACGGTACAGGCATGGCTCTACTGGAATGACAGTACATGCATGGCTGTACTAGAATGTCTGTATGGGCATGGCTGTACTGGAATGACTGTACATGCATGGCTGTACAGGAATGTCTGTATGGGCATGGCTGTACTGGAATGTCTATATGGGGTACTGGAATGACTGTATGGGCATGGCTGTACTGGAATGTCTGTATGGGCATGACTGTACTAGAATGTATGTATGGGCATGGCTGTACTAGAATGTCTGTATGGGCATGGCTGTACTGGAATGTCTGTATGGGCATGGCTGTACTGGAATGTCTGTATGGGCCTGGTTGTACTGGAATGTATGTATGGGCATGGCTGTACTGGAATGACTGTATGGGCATGGCTGTACTGGAATGTATGTATGGGCATAGCTGTACTGAAATGTTTGTATGGGCATGGCTGTACTGGAATGTCTGTATGGGCATGGCTGTACTGGAATGTCTGTACGGGCATGGCTATACTGGAATGTATGTATGGGCATGGCTGTACGGGAATGACAGTACAGGCATGGCTCTACTGGAATAACTGTACAGGCATGGCTGTACTGTAATGACTGTACATGCATGGCTGTAATGGAATGTCTGTATGGGCATGGCTGTACTAGAATGTCTGTATGGGCATGGCTGTACTGGAATGTCTGTATGGGCATGGCTGTACAGGAATGTCTGTATGGGCATGGCTGTAGTGGAATGTATGTATGGGCATGGCTGTACTGGAATGTCAGTATGGGCATGGTTGTACTGAAATGTATGTACGGGCATGGCTGTACGGGAATGACGGTACAGGCATGGCTCTACTGGAATGACAGTATGGGCATGGCTGTACTGGATCGACTCTATGGGCATGGCTGTACTGGAATGTCTGTATGGGCATGGCTGTACTAGAATGTCTGTAATGGGCAATGGGCATGTACTAGAATGTTCTGTATGGGCATTGCTGTACTGGAATGTCTGTATGGGCATGGTTGTACTGGAATGTCTGTATGGGCATGGCTGTACTAGAATGTATGTATGGGCATGGCTGTACTGGAATGGCTGTATAGGCATGGTTGTACTGGAATGTCTGTATGGGCATGGCTGCACTGGAATGACTGTATGAGCATGGCTGTACTAGAATGTCTGTATGAGCATAGCTGTACTAGAATGTCTGTATGGGCATGGCTGTACTGGAATGTCTGTATGGGCATGGCTGTACTGGAATGTATGTATGGGCATGCTTGTACTGGAATGTCTGTATGGGCATGGCTGTACTGGAATGACTGTATGGGCCTGATTGTACTGGAATGTATGTATGGGCATGGCCGTACTGGAATGTCTGTATGGGCATGGCTGTACTGGAATGTCTGTATGGGCCTGGTTATACTGGAATGTCTGTATGGGCATGCTTGTACTGGAATGTCTGTATGGGCATGGCTGTACTGGAATGACTGTATGGGCCTGATTGTACTGGAATGTCTGTATGGGCATGGCCGTACTGGAATGTCTGTATGGGCATGGCTGTACTGGAATGTCTGTATGGGCCTGGTTGTACTGGAATGTCTGTATGGGCATGGCTGTACTGGAATGACTGTAAGGGCATGGCTGTACTGGCATGACTGTATGGGCATGGCCGTACTGGAATGTCTGTATGGGCATGGCTGTACTGGAATGACTGTATGGGCATGGCTGTACTGGAATGACTGTATGTGTATGGCCGTACTGGAATGTATGTATGGGCATGGCTGTACTGGAATGTCTGTATGGGCATGGTTGTACTGGAATGTCTGTATGGGCATGGCTGTACGGGAATGACGGTACAGGCATGGCTCTACTGGAATAACTGTACAGGCATGGCTGTACTGTAATGACTGTACATGCATGGCTGTAATGAAATGTCTGTATGGGCATGGCTGTACTGGAATGACTGTACAGGCATGGCTGTACAGGAATGTCTGTATGGGCATGGCTGTACTGGAATGTCTGTATGGGCACGGCTCTACTGGAATGTCTGTATGGGCATGGCTGTACTGGAATGTCTGTATGTGCATGGCTGGAGTGGAATGTATGTATGGGCATGGCTGTACTGGAACGACTCTATGGGCATGGTTGTACTGGAATGTCTGTATGGGCATGGCTGTACTAGAATGACGGTACAGGCATGGCTCTACTGGAATGACTGTATGGGCATGGCTGTACTGGAATGTATGTATGGGCATGGCTGTAGTGGAATGTATGTATGAGCATGGTTGTACTGGAATGTATGTATGGGCATGGCTGTACGGGAATGACGGTACAGGCATGGCTCTACTGGAATGACTGTATGGGCATGGCTGTAATGTAAACGAATCTATGGGCATGGCTGCTACTGATCAATGTATGTACTGGGCATGGGAGTCTGTACTGTAGGAATGTCTGTATGGGCATAGTTGTACTGGAATGTCTGTATGGGCATGGCTGTACGGGATGACGGTAGGCATGGCTCTAACTGAATAACTGTACAGGCATGGCTGTACTGAATGACTGTACATGCATGGCTGTAACTGGAATGTCTGTATGGGCATGGCTCTACTGGAATGACTGACAGGCATGGCTGTACAGGAATGGGTCATGGCTGGCTGTACGAATGTATGTATGGGCACGGCTCTACTAGAATGACTGTATGGCATGGCTGTACTAGAATGTTTGGGCATGGGCTGTACAATGTCTGTATGGGCATGCTGTACTGGATGTCTGAATGTGCATGACTGTAGTGGAATGTATGTATGGGCATGGCTGTACTGGAATGTCAGTATGGGCATGGCTCTACTGTAATGACTGTATGGGCATGGCTGTACTGGAACGACTCTATGGGCATGGCTGTACTGGAATGTATGTATGGGCATGGCTGTACTAGAATGACGGTACAGGCATGGCTGTAGTGGAATGACTGTATGGGCATGGCTGTACTGGAATGTCTGTATGGGCATGGCTGTAGTGGAATGTATGTATGGGCATGGTTGTACTGGAATGTATGTATGGGCATGGCTGTACGGGAATGACGGTACAGGCATAGCTCTACTGGAATGACTGTATGGGCATGGCTGTAATGTAACGAATCTATGGGCATGCTGTACTGTAATGTAATGTATGTATGGGCAATGGCTGTACTGGAAATGTCTGTATGGGCATGGATGTACTGGAATGTCCTGTATGGCATGGCTGTACTTGAATGTCTGTATGGGCATGGCTGTACTGGAATGTCTGTATGGGCATGGCTATACTAGAATGTCTGTATGTGCATGGCTGTACTAGAATGTATGTATGGGCATGGCTGTACTAGAATGTCTGTATGGGCATGGCTGTACTAGAATGTATGTATGGGCATGGCTGTACTGGAATGTCTGTATGGGCATGGCTGTACTGGAATGTCTGTATGGGCATGGCTATACTGGAATGTTTGTATGGGCATGGATGTACTGGAATGTCTGTATGGGCATGGCTGCAATGGAATGTCTATATGGGCATGGCTGTACTGGAATGTCTGTATGGGCATGGATGTACTGGATGTCTGTATGGGCATGGCTGTTACTGAATGTATGTATGGCATGGCTGTACTGGAATGTCTGTATGGGCATGGATGTACTGGAATGTATGTATTGGCATGGATGTACTGGAATGTCTGTATGGGCATGGCTGTACTGGAATGTCTGTATGGGCAATGGCTGTACTGTAATGTTCCAGTATGGGCATGGCTCTACTGGAATGGCTGTATGGGCATGGCTGTACTGGAACGACTCTATGGGCATGGCTGTACTGGAATGTCTGTATGGGCATGGCTGTACTAGAATGACGGTACAGGCATGGCTCTACTGGAATGACTGTATGGGCATGGCTGTACTGGAATGTCTGTATGGGCATGGCTGTAGTGGAATGTATGTATGGGCATGGTTGTACTGGAATGTATGTATGGGCATGGCTGTACGGGAATGACGGTACAGGCATGGCTCTACTGGAATGACAGTATGGGCATGGCTGTAATGTAACGAATCTATGGGCATGGCTGTACTGTAATGTATGTATGGGCATGGCTGTACTGGAATGTCTGTATGGGCATGGATGTACTGGAATGTCTGTATGGGCATGGCTGTACTTGAATGTCTGTATGGGCATGGCTGTACTGGAATGTCTGTATGGGCATGGCTATACTAGAATGTCTGTATGTGCATGGCTGTACTAGAATGTATGTATGGGCATGGCTGTACTAGAATGTCTGTATGGGCATGGCTGTACTAGAATGTATGTATGGGCATGGCTGTACTGGAATGTCTGTATGGGTCAGTGGCAGTACTGGAATGTCTGTATGGGCATGGCTATACTGGAATGTTTGTATGGGCATGGATGTACTGGAATGTCTGTATGGGCATGGCTGCACTGGAATGTCTATATGGGCATGGCTGTACTGGAATGTCTGTATGGGCATGGATGTACTGGATGTCTGTATGGGCATGGCTGTACTGGAATGTATGTATGGGCATGGCTGTAATGGAATGTCTGTATGGGCATGGATGTACTGGAATGTATGTATGGGCATGGATGTACTGGAATGTCTGTATGGGCATGGCTGTACTGGAATGTCTGTATGGGCATGGCTGTACTAGAATGTATGTATGGGCATGGATGTACTGGAATGACTGTACAGGCATGGCTGTACTGGAATGTATGTATGGGCATTGCTGTACTGGAATGACTTTACAGGCATGGCTGTACTGTAATGTATGTACAGGCATGGCTGTACAGGAATGACTGTATAGGCCTGGACGTACGGGAATGACGGTATGAGCATGGCTGTACTGGAATGACTGTATGGGCATGGCTGCACTGGAATGACTGTATGGGCATGGCTGTACTGGAATGACCGTATGGGCATGGATGTACTGGAATGACTGTATGGGCATGGCTGTACTGGAATGACTGTATAGGCATGGACGTACGGGAATGACGGTATTATCATGGCTGTACTGGAATGATTGTATGGGCATGTCTGTACTTTGAATGACTGTATGGGCATGGTTGTACTGGAATGACCGTATAGGCATGGACATACGGGAATGACGGTATGATCATGGCTGACTGGAAGAGTATGGCTGGCTGACGGGAGGGACTGTAGGGCATGGCGTACTGGATGTCTGTAGCAAGGCTATGGATGAATGTATAGGCATGGAGTACAATGACGTATGCATGGCTGGTACTGGAATGGACTGAGGGCATGCTGTACTGAATGACGTAAGGGCAGGCTGTACTGCAGACGGAATGCAAGGCTACTGGAATGCTGTACGAGTATTGCTAATACGTGAGTGATGTAATGGGCATGCTGTACGTATGATGACGGTGTGGGCACATGGCGTACTGGAATGTCTGTACGGTATCTATACTTGATGTAATGTATGGATGCTGTACGATGAAGTACAGCAGGCTCTACTGGGAATACTGTACATGTCTACTGATAACTGTACAGCATGGCTGTACTGTAATGACTGTACATGCATGGCTGTAATGGAATGTATTTATGGGCATGGCTGTACTAGAATGTCTGTATGGGTATGGCTGTACTGGAATGTCTGTATGGACATGGTTGTATTGGAATGTCTGTATGGGCATGGCTGTACTGGAATGTCTGTATGGGCATGGTTGTACTGGAATGTCTGTATGGGCATGGTTGTACTGTAATGTCTGTAAGGGCATGGCTGTACTAGAATGTCTGTATGGGCATGGCTGTACTAGTATGTCTGTATGGGCATGGCTGTACTGGAATGTCTGTATGGGCATGGTTGTACTGTAATTTCTGTATGGGCATGGTTGTACTGGAATGTCTGTATGGGCATGGCTGTACTAGAATGTCTGTATGGGCATGGCTGTACTAGTATGTCTGTATGGGCATGGCTGTACTGGAATGTCTGTATGGGCATGGTTGTACTGTAATTTCTGTATGGGCATGGTTGTACTGGAATGTCTGTATGGGCATGGCTGTACTAGAATGTATGTATGGGCATGGCTGTACTGGAATGTCTGTATGGGCATGGTTGTACTGGAATGTATGTATGGGCATGGCAGTACTGGAATGACTGTATGGGCATGGCTGTACTGGAATGTATGTATGGGCATGGCTGTACTAGAATGTATGTATGGGCATGGCTGTACTGGAATGTCTGTATGGGCATGCTTGTACTGGAATGTATGTATGGGTATGGCAGTACTGGAATGACTGTATGGGCAAGGATGTACTGGAATGTCTGTATGGGCATGGCTCTACTGGAATGACTGTACAGGCATGGCTGTACTGTAATGACTGTACATGCATGGCTGTACTAGAATGTCTGTATGGGCATGGCTGTACTGGAATGTCTGTATGGGCATGGTTGTAGTGGAATGTCTGTATGGGCATGGCTGTACTTTAATGACTGTATGGGCATGGCTGTACTAGAGTGTATGTATGGGCATGGCTGTACTGGAATGACTGTACAGGCATGGCTGTACAGGAATGTCTGTATGAGCATGGCTGTACTGGAATGTATGTATGGGCATGGCTGTAATGGAATGACTGTATGGGCATGGCTGTACTAGAATGTCTCTATGGGCATGGCTGTACTGGAATGAGTGTACAGGAATGTCTGTATGGGCATGGCTGTACCAGAACGTCTGTATGGGCATGGCTGTACTAGAATGTCTGTATGGGCATGTCTGTACTGGAATGACTGTACATGCATGGCTGTACTGGAATGTCTGTATGGGCATGAGTAGTATATAGGGAGTCAGTTCGTTACCGCGAACTGTGGGGGAATAATTGAAAGCAGTGGGTAGCCCCATAGGTACCAAACATAGTAAAATTTCCTGTTAATTTAAAGCGAAATAAATACAACCCACAGTAAAAAAATAAAATGTCATACTGTAGTATAAGGGAATGGCGGTTCTGGACCACTTTTAATATTCCCTCAATATAAAGTGCGTGAGCCCTTGTTAGTCATTAGGTATATAGTAGTGAAATCACGTTATCGTTATAAGCGGTCTATGGTGACCAGTTTATAACGTACACCTCCACAGGGTCCTTATTTTAACCTAGGTGGGTACGCATGGAAAATTAGAATAGTTATCAATTGGGAGGATACGCATGTGTTTGGTACAGGTAGTTGAAACCTCATCCATTTGGGGACCAGTGTTAGGTAGGCTGAGCTTGAATTAATTTTGTAGAAATTAGATCCATTTCGGGGCACGTCAAGGTCAATACCGGTTCTGGCTCAAAACCCTAACCAATGACTTTAGTTTGGTTTAATGCTCTCTAAACGTGTCCGTTCGTTACCGCGAAGTGTGGGGGAAAGCAGTGGGTAGCCCCATAGGTACCTTTCCTGTTAATTTAAAGCGAAATAAATACAACCCACAGTAAAAAATAAAATGTCATACAAAATGTTTCAGCGGTTTCGGCTACCCAACGAGCAGCGACAACAAATATACAAAGAATTTTTTTCAAAAAACGGCTACTACATGTAGAACGGGTCGCGACTACCAGAGTGCTGGTGTACGGAGTCGCAATTTTTCCCATTCGGCGTACCGGACTGTTTGGCGGGGTGTACGAACTGGGCGTCGGAATCTGGTTTGCTCTTCCAGAGTCTACAGGTCTCTAGAGTCACGAATGGGAACAGTGGTCTGCATACCGCGTACACAGCGAAAGCAATCCCAAGACACCACTTTGCATTCTCCATCGTTCTCCAGATGTTGTGCACCTCCAGCTCGTCTTTCTTCGGACACTCGGAATCGGCATCGTTGAAAATCGCGTCCAACAGTCTGCGTTCCAGCGCGTCCAACCGGTTCTCCAAACGTCTCTCCATGTCGGACAGGTGCGTCGATCTTCGAACGAGCTTGCGTTTCGTATATCTTCTAGTAGATCCGTGGGGAACTTAGTGGGAGGGCCAGGGGTGGTTACCCTGTGTACTACGGGGGTGGTGGTTTCTAAATTTGTTTCAAATTTGGTTTCTTCGGGTTTTGTACTACGTTCCGCATCGACAGCGTCCCATATTTTTCGAAGACGAGTTGTACCAATCCCATATTTTTTCTTCGTTTCGTCCGCAGATAATTTTCCTCGAAGATTGCGAATATCTTCTATATCTTGCTCCGATAAATTTCGCTTTGGTGGCATTTTTGTAGGCGCAAAATATGTAAGTACATACAAATATAGTTTGCCCAAGGTTCAACATGATTTGTCTAGGTAAAACCAGGCATACTAGCACCACAACTAGGCTTACTCGTTACCAGGCCTAGGCATACCAGCACCACGACTAGGTATACCAGCACCACACCTAGGCATACTAGCACCACAACTAGGCATACCAGCACCACACCTAGGCATACCGAATGGGGAAAAACGTGCCTAGCGACCCTTTCTACATGGAGTATCCCTTTTGAAACCCTTGCAAAATCGTGGTAGAATGTTTAGCATGTTCAGTAATTGTTAAGCATTTGTTCAGCATTGCTAAGCAATTGCTAAGCATTGCTCAGTAATTGTTAAGCATTGCTCAGTAATTGTTAGGCCTTGTTAAGCGTTGTTAAACATTGTTAAGCTTTGCTCAGTAATTTTAATCATTGCTCAGTAACTGTTAAGCATTTGTTCAGCATTGTTAAGCAATTGCTCAGTAATTGTTAAACATTGCTCAGTAACTGTTAAGCATTTGTTCAGCATTGTTAAGCAATTGCTCAGTAATTGTTAAGCATTACTCAGTAAGAGTTAATAATTTTAGTATTAAATAATGAAATATGTGTATTTATAATAATAATAAAATATGTCTACGTGTGGTGAGGAAATAAAACAATTTTCACAGATAATTTTGAAAAAATTAGATAAACCTGCTTGTAGTGATAATTCTACTATTTTCAAAGAAAATAAATTAATTAATGAAGAGATAATAGATAAACCTGCTTGTAATGAGGAACACAATTCATCATTTGTGAAAATAATGCTAATTTTGATAACAGTTTCCGCACGCCGTATGGATTGAGGAAAAAGGGAATTAAATATATGATCCCCATCCCCAGAGTATTCACCCGGATGTGTTCGTATATGTAATTTGATAGATACCTATTTAGAAGAGGGATATGACGTAGTAAGTGCACAAGCGTTAGTTGATAACCCACATGTGTTTGGATAGATCACCTTCAATCAAAAACCTGTCTATTATAGAAAGCGCTACCAAGGTTTTTCGGCTACCTTTTTTTAAGAAAAATTAATCTGTAGCTGCACCCCCGGTTTCTACATTGAAAAACAAAATATGTATTGGACTAGCAGGTTTACTTGGTGGTGCGTTCAAATTCAACCAGATATTAATTAACCCCTCGTACTGCCGGAGATATGGATTAATTCTTTTCCATGTAGGTTTTTTCGAACTGTTTCATAATAGCTTCAACAAGCGGGCTCATCATCGAATCTTTACACATTTCAACAACAGGTTTTCGTTTTGTAGCGGCTTCTAGCTCCCTCTCTTCCTCGTGTAACTTTCTTAGACGTTCTATAATTCCGTCTTGGAGACCTAAAATATCCTCATAGCAAGCCTCATCAAATTTTGTTTTTACGTCTTCTTCTTTTGTAAACATATTTTTATATATATAACTACATATTATAAATGTTTAACATAAAATCACAATTGGAAATAAATATGTTAGACATCAAGTAATTCTTGAAGAATTATGCCTAAATCGGTTATTACGCAGGAAGCGCTGGTAGATATTTTACAATCACGTGGAATTGTTCCTGCCTATGAAGTTAGAAAGAAACACCATATTGGCCCCAAACGCCTTACAGATCTGTGGGAATATGATAAATTTATAATGGGATTATCTAGAGATAATTGGGCAAAACCCCGTGATAAGCCCCGACCTAAGATACCTTCAAAAATTGAACAGGCTGCATAATTTTATTTATGAAATGTTTAAAGGGGTTCGGTATGTATCCATCTTCTGAAACCCTTCTATTATCGTAGTAAGCGGACAGTCCTAATTTGTTTTGGGTATATGTTTTCATAACACCATTTCTCATTCTAAACCCTCTGTTTGTTCCTCTATCCGTTCCAACCTGGTGTAGGGCCTCCATATACCTTCTCCATGTGAGAGGATTTTGCCTGGCAGACAGCCCCTTCGCCGAATGTTTTACTTGGGTTGTGTCTACTTTTTCAACCACATAACACTTGCTGCATAGTGCGATTGCACGATCTCCTTGTAACTCTGTTTTGAATAGCCCTGGTTCTCTATTACTCCATTTATCCCACGCTAACCATTCTTTTTTATGTTTTTTGAAATCGTCTAGCATTTCTGGTTTTATCATTCCATCCAGCTCTCCACCCTTCATGATAACCCCCATATACAAACTATCAGTATCCATCTGTATTAGTTCAAAATCTGCTCTATCTACGTATTTATCCATAAAATCGTAATAAAATTCTAACATTCTTAGTTTTGCGTATTGGTATACAGCAATCCCACAGTGAAATGGACGAGTCATATTGGCATTTACTTTTCTTGAGGATATTTCGTAAGAATCTCCTATTTCCTCTAAATCATCGAAATACGCTGATCTTAAAGCTTTGTCCACACATTTTTCATCTTTTGTATACGTTGTGTTGAGGTGTTTTTCGGGGGATTCTATCATTTTTCCCCGCAACATGAGTTACCTAATAGTTTCATTATATCCGCAATTGGGGACTTGGAGCTATCAACATCTCCGGATCATCCTGGCTGAAGGTAACTTATTTAACGCAAACCATTCAAAGGGGGGGGGCCTTACCCTTGCTGTAATAATTTAATTACTCTGTAAAATCCCTGTAAATTTTCTAAACCTACCCTTGCATTCAAATTACCCATTTTAAATTAATGGGGTAAATAGTAA